>BGKB01000017.1:936368-955568 GCA_003116975.1 Aurantiochytrium sp. KH105 | reverse complement strand
GAGGGACCCCGTGTCACGTCGTGTATACAGGCTGGCTTCCCGGACAAACGACCGGCGTCTGTCTGTGTAGAGCGAACGAACCACGCGCCCGCGCGAAGCTTCTGCGCGAGCTCGGCGCGGCGGCAGAGGCGACCTTGTCAGCGAGCGCAATGTCTCGACGTTGTCCCGTCCTTCCGGCGCGGCGGCTCGTGTGAAACAACGCTCAGACCCCACCATGCAATCCCATCGCACAAAGCGCTGCTCGCCTCGGGCCTTCTCCTCCCATCCAGCCACCATGGCCACTGCGCCGCCGCCGCTCCCTCGACCACGGCGCGATCTCCCGCCGTTCTCCCTCCCTGCAGCAGCGGCTGCAAGCACGTGCCGCTCTCCCAAGTATCTTTCACGTAGAGGTAGTAAGCCTACTACCGCGAAGGGGGAGGGGAACCGCAGCGAGGATCGATCGATGAGTCGATCGACGGGCGCAGCAAGAAGGCACGCAGCGGGAGATACCAGACGCGCTTCGTCGACAGGCCTGGCCAGCCCGTGGCCGCGCCAGGGAAGAGGGGCTTGCGCAGCGCGCGCGCGCGCGCTCTCCTTCTCCTCCTTCTCCTCCTCGCGCGATCGAGGAAAGAAAGAAAGAAAGAAAGAAAGAAAGAAAGGAAAACAGGGCGAGGCCAGCATGAGTTGGGCGACGCGCTTGCTCACGCTCTTCAAGAGAGGACGCGACGACGAAGCCACCACCGACGCGGAAGACGAGCCGATCAAAAGCGTGCTGCCTGCGGACGTTGCCCTTCTCGTGGTCTACGACCCGGCAGATGAGCAAGCAGCCAAAGACTTGATCGAAAAGCTCCAACCTCACCTCAGCTTGCCGGTGCGCACCGCGAGCCACGTCGCAGAGGCAAAAAAGGAGGCCAAGGTGGCCAAGGTGGCCGCGATACTAGTGAGCGCAGCATTGCAGTGGAACAAACCACTCGTCGAGGTCGTAGCTCGCAAGCTACCCCATGCGCTCGTTCCAGTCGTCGTGGACAAGGCCATGATCCTGCAAGAGTCGTGGCAAAGCGCAATCAGCTATCGTATGGCCGACGAGGTACAATTCGACTTTTGCGAGCCTGAAACAGCCATCATTTCTCATCTTCTCGACCAAGTTCAACTCAAGGGAAGCGGCAAGTACCTTCGCAAGATCTTTGACGCATACATTTCTCACGACCGAAAGGCACGCGACATGGCAAAAGAGATCGCGAAGCGCCTCAAAGACCAACATGATTTGAAAATATGGCTTGACGAAAACCAGGGGCTGCGAAGCGCCGACGAGAGCGTGTCACAAGGTATTGCATTATCCAAGGTCTTCCTCGTCCTCGCAACCGAGGGGTACATGGACAAGGTGAATCGAGGAGACCGCCGCGAGAAATGCGTCCGAGAATTTCTGCACGCCCGCGAGAACCGCGCAGATCGGATTGTGGTCGCTGCGCTGGAACCGACCATGGCCGATGCCGTGACCCAATGGAAGGGACAGTTCCAGCTCGCACTCAATAAACAGTCACCCGATGATCTATCGACACTGTCGGATGAAGCCATAACGCGTCTTGTCGGCACAATATGGTCACGCATCGATTTCCCAGAGGCCTCATCAGATCTGACACCCCTCATGTGCCGCATTCGTCCTCGGTTGCGCCCCTGCAGCTCAGAGGCATGGGCTAAGGGCAAGGCGGAAAACTTTACCTTTGGCACGCGGAGCTGGATCATCGATGAGCTTTGCGGCTGGTACAACAAGAAACAAAGTGCTGTCTTCATTCTCATTGGCGACGGCGGCATCGGCAAGAGCGTCATCATGGCCGAGCTTTGCCATCGCGGAGGCGCTCTAAAAACTGACGAAGATGTCGAAAAGAGCAAGGCTGATGAACGCGCCGAGCCGCGCCAAAAGTCGTCACGTGTACGTGGCCTGTGGCGTCGCAGTCAAAAAGAGCGCCAGCCCATCTCGGTGGCAGCGTACCATTTCTTCCGGCATGATCAAGTCACGACCGCTGCGCCGAAAGAGGCTCTCATGAGCATTGCATGGCAGCTCTGCCTAAGAGTGCCTGGCTTTGCCGATGCGCTGGACTCCATGAGCTTCGGCGGTATCCGCGACAAGCCTCTGGCCGACATGTTCCAGACCATTCTCGTCAATCCTGCAACCAAGCTCGGCCCAGACCAGATGCGACGAGTGGTCGTGCTCGACGCTCTCGATGAGTGCAGCAAGAGCGACGATGTTTTGCGAAAGGTCATTCGTACGTGGAAGGATGTGATGCCCTCATGGCTCAGCTTGGTCGTAAGCACACGTCCCGAAGGCGAGATCCAGCGCGGCATCACCAACTACAGCCTTGATTCGAAAGTGTTGGAGCTCAAGGACGAACAGAACTTTTGCGACATCGAAAAGCACATCGAGCATTTGCTGTGCGACATGAAAGATACCGTGGAGCAAAAGGACATTGCTTCTTGCGCCAAGATTCTTTCCGAACGATCCGAAGGTCTCTTTCTCTGGGCGAGCTTCCTTCCCGAGACCCTGAATCGGATGCACGAGGAGAAACAAGGTGGAGTGCTGACCTTGCAGGACATCTCGCACAAAGACGCCATTCCCAATGGGCTTGGCGGCATGTTCAAAGAGTACTTTGAGCGCCTGCAAGA
The DNA here is from genome assembly GCA_003116975.1 of Aurantiochytrium sp. KH105. Taxonomy (NCBI): domain Eukaryota; class Bigyra; order Thraustochytrida; family Thraustochytriidae; genus Aurantiochytrium; species Aurantiochytrium sp. KH105. The sequence goes on along the minus strand of BGKB01000017.1, from coordinate 952,928 downwards.
AAAAGTTGGCGGGGAGAAGACGTACAAGATGCTCTTGGCGCCAATCATAGCTGCTCGTGAACCGCTGAGTGTCGAGCAACTAAGCGCAATTCTGCAATTAGATCAAGATGATATGGATGATATGGTCGACGACGCGAGCAATCTCTTATACCGAGACGGCGATGGTCGTGTGGCACTCATTCATAAGCGCATGGCAGACTGGCTCTCAGATAAGAAGCAGAGCGGAAAAAAGCTCTTCGTGAAGAAAAGAGACGGGCATAAACAATTGGCCGACTACTGCAGCAGCTCGCGGGACGATTTTTCGCTCCGTAACGCCATCTTTCACCTCGTCAAGAGCGGCGAGCACGCTGAGGCTTATGAGCTCCTGAATGACTTTGCATGGGTACAGAGCGCCATCTCTGTCGGTGACGATGAAGCGCGAAGGCGCGCCACAATCGAAAACCTCATTCGCGACTGCGTCGAACTCGGGATCTACTTTGCGCCCGAAAGTGATACGCCCCGTTTCTTGAGCAAAGCAGTTCATGCCCTCAGCTACGATCCCAACGAACTTGCGTCGCAAGTTCTTGCGCGTCTTGGTCACGAGTCGAAAGATCTTTTGGCGCTCAGTCTACAAACACCTGATCAGCCATGGCTGGAGCCCACTCGCGTCACCCTTGCTCATCCCCGCGACCCCTTGCTGCACGTGTTGGAGGGGCACTCTAGTTTGGTCTGGAGCGTGGCAATACAGGGCGACACCATCGTTAGTGGGTCCTCGGACAAGACGGTGCGCATTTGGAACGCTACGTCGGGCGAGGAGCAGCACGTGTTAAGGGGCCACTCTGATTGGGTCTTGAGCGTGGCGACACAGGGCGACACCATCGTCAGTGGGTCCGTTGACAAGACGGTGCGCATCTGGAACGCTACGTCGGGCGAGGAGCAGCACGTGTTGAAGGGGCACTCTGGTCGGATCAACAGCGTGGCGATACAGGGCGACACCATCGTGTCTGGATCTGATGACAAGACGGTGCGCATCTGGAACGCTACGTCGGGCGAGGAGCAGCACGTGTTGGAGGGAGACTCTCATTGGGTCAGGAGCGTGGCGATACAGGGCGACACCGTCGTCAGTGGGTCCGATGACGGAACGGTGCGCAGCTGGAACGCTACGTCGGGCGAGGAGCAGCGCGGGTTGAAGGGGCACTCTGGTCGAGTCACAAGCGTGGCGATACAGGGCATCACCATCGTCAGCGGGTCCGATGATGGAACGGTGCGCATCTGGAACGCTACGTCGGGCGAGGAGCAGTACGTACTGAAGGGGCACTCGTTTGCGGTGAACAGCGTGTCGATACAGGACGACACCATCGTCAGTGGGTCCAATGACAAGACAGCGCGCATCTGGAACGCTACGTCGGGCGAGGAGCAGCACGTGTTGAAGGGGCACTCTGGAAGGGTCAGGAGCGTGGCGATACAGGGCGACACCATCGTCAGTGGGTCCGATGACAACACGGTGCGCATCTGGAACGCTACATCGAGCGAGGAGCAGCACGTGTTGAAGGGGCACTCTGGTCCGGTCTTGAGCGTGGCGATTGAGGGCGACACCATCGTTAGTGGGTCCGAGGATAATACGGTGCGCATCTGGAACGCTACGTCGGGCGAGGAGCAGCACGCATTGCAAGGGCACTCTGGTTGGGTCAGGAGCGTGGCGATACAGGACGACATCATCGTCAGTGGGTCCGATGACGGAACGGTGCGCATCTGGAACGCTACGTCGGGCGAGGAGCAGCACGCATTGCAAGGGCACTCTGGTTGGGTCAGGAGCGTGGCGATACAGGACGACATCATCGTCAGTGGGTCCGATGACAAGACGGTGCGCATCTGGAACGCTACGTCGGGCGAGGAGCAACACGTGTTGAAGGGGCACTCCGATTACGTCTTGAGTGTGGCGATCGATGGCTGCATCATTGTATCACAGTCAGGGGATGGGACTCGTTACTGGAACGCTCGAACGGGCGAAGCACTGGACGCGGATGAAGCGGAGGCATCGACTACACCTGGAACAAAGACGTTGGTGAACGTTGAAAACGGGACACATGTGAAGCTTAGCGAAGGCATAGGCTTCACGACGGAGCACGCAATCTGGGACACTGCTCGCCAGGGACGTGTTTACGTTTTTGGCGACATTAGCGGGAGGGTACACATCTTGCATGTTCAAGGACTCGATCCTGGGACCTAATCGTGCGGCTTTGCGCTACCGTGTGCCATGCCTGCGTGGGCGACAGACCTTAAATGCTTGTGATCACTTACTGTGACGCAGTAGTATTATCTCCTAAATAAACTCTTGCTTTTTTTTTTAATGTTCTTTCATCGGTCTTTAGTTGTTGCACGCGACACAACCAAAAAATGACTTTTTATAAAGCTACGATTAGTTCGAAAGTGGTTGGAATCACGAATCTTTGTCTGTGCTCGGGAGATGAGAGGGCATGACTGTAATTGCGAGGAGAGCGCACCTCAAGCACTCTTTGCTGATGAGAAACTTTTCCAACTGATACTGTCTCGAGACTGCCGACACTTACCTAAATGACACCAGTAGCAACTCAAACCCTCCGATTACCGACCTTTTCGAGTGGTCATCGTCAAGTGTGCTTCGTCATCAAATCGGTGTTCCTTCCTTTTCTTCAGAAATGGGGCCTCAAAGAAGTTTTGGCTGGCATGAAAGAGGCGCGCAAGAAATATCGCGGCATCGTGACTCAGAATACAAATCTGGATACGACGCGCGGAGGCTATATAGGACCAACTTGCTCTGAGCGCCTCGAATTCTCTACTGATTATTGACGCAAAGTCTGATTGAAAGAAAGGGCAACAAAGATGATTCGTATAAACGTAAAAGAAATCTCCCCTCCGCGCGTAGCGCGATGGGGAGGAAGAAGTTGGAGTCTCACGCAGCTACTCGGAGACTGTAGTTGTTTGCCTTGGTTGCAAGGGAGTCTAACGATTAGGAAGAGCCCGCTTGCAAATGGCCACCCTGGTAGCGGTTAACTCGGAACTCGCACTGGGTTCGAGTGCTCGGGTGATTCGGGTCTGCTGGCGGACGAGAGCGCGCGTGTGCGTGGCTTCGTGCAGCTTAGATTATGATTCATGCTGTGAAAAGCATGGTGAAATGAAATGCGTGGGCTCGTGTAAAAGCTGCATTTAAGGTGATGGAATAATGTGCTGGGCTAATCGACGATGCCCGCCACGATGGCCTTCGTCAAGGCGACATTATCCGGCAATGCGCTGGGCCTTCGTCAAGGACGGCATTGCTCACTGACGAAATGATACGCGGGGCCTCGTTAAGGCGGCATCATTGCAGTGGGTGCGATCTTGGATCGCACGCGGAATGAGTGCGGTTCCCATGGTGTTTCGCACACTGGGTGTGCACTTTGGCTCTGCTTGTGCGTGGATGCTATAGCAGTTTACCACCTGGTGTCAAGGTGATGGGTAGCTCATCGTGGCGGGCATCGTCGATTAATCTGCTTGAAGCTCGGGCTCGCTGCTGACAGATTTTGGCAGTCTTTGCTTATCGCCACGACCTCTGTTATCAAGCTGCTCTCGTGCGTGCATACTTTACTCTGGCTTCCCTCTTAGTAAGGCAATGGACACGTCGGAATTGACGTGGAAAAGGAGATGCCCATTCACCGCAGCCATGATATGGAGAACTGTACAATGCACGCGCGCAGTCGCGAAACACACGCCAACAATTCACCTTTCAAAATTCGCCGCGCGCCGCACGCCGCACGCAGACAGCTGAAAGCGCAAGTGCTCCCAGTCGCGCTTGTTTTCATTTGTTTCTCTGTCAGGCTGCAAGACGACATTCTCCACTGTTTGCCTTGCCTGCGCAACGCAAATCGTGAGCGCAACGCAAATTACGAGCGCAACGCAAATTGTGGGCGCAACGCAAATTGTGAGCGGCAACGCAAATTATGAGCGCAACGCATATTATGAGCGCAACGCAAATTGTGAGCGCAACGCATAATATGAGCGCAACATGGGGGCGAGACGGAGCAGACATCTTCTTTCGCTAAAGACGCCAAGGTTTCATCCCGATACCCCATAACCAAAAAGCTACCTTCCTGGGACCTCGAGCTGAGCGAGGAAGATTTTATCCCGTTTCCGCCGCCTAACAGTCCCACTGCGCAGCAGCAGGTAACTCATCGCTTCATCTGGGAGCAACAACAACAAACGAGAAGAAGAAGAAGAAGAAGTAGAGGTCACCGTTGACGATGCGTCACACGACGATAGCGATGTTCTCTCGCTCAAGAACCAACCCCTTAGCAAGACGTGATGTCGAGATCATCACCGTCAGCACTTTCCAAAAAGTTGTGGAGGTCTTTTCACCCATCCACGGGTTTAAAAATAAGCAAGTTCACTTTTTAGAATGTGCCCGGTCATGTTTTCCGCGCGAGCGCTTCGTATTGCGCAGCAAGCGCCTCATCCGTCTCACTGCCTGCCAAAGATTTGCGAAGACGTGCAGCTTGTTGCACACCGTCATAGCGTGCGGATGACATGCGATTAAGGGTAGGCGCAAAGATGGCCGCAAGGCTTGATGCGCCTTCGTGTGCCCCTTGACATAGTTCTGATGTCCGCTTGTCCTGTGCAGCCAGCGCAAATGCGCGGCGTTGTCGTAGCGCCAGAGCAATGCATTCAAGCGCTGCAGATGCTACACCTGGCCGTGTGCGCGAATTCGAGGCCACACCGTCGAGAATATCCATGAGGGCCTCGAGATCATCCCCTTGTCTCAGCAAACCCTGGACGCGAGGCAGGGCGCGCTCAACGCCCACACGACCATTCTCCAAGAGAGCCGCGACGATGAGAAAGGCTTGTATACGTGCAGCCAGACGCCGAGCATCTACAACGCTTTGGACAGTGTCCCCGTGGGAGAAAACATGCCAAAGTGATACTCTTTGTGACGAAAGCCAGGCGGATCGTGCGCGATAGTGGAGTAAAGGAGATACGGGGACGAGACGCTGGGCGAGAACGTGCAGCACGTAAAATTGCGCAAGGTGCAGTTCGTCCCTTGATGCAGCACGAACAGGAAACAAAAGAGCGTCTTGAAGAGCCTGGGTCTCTGCGGCCTCGCGTGTTCGCCAGAACGAGGCCTCATCGTCCAAAGGTAGCTGCTGCAGGATCTCGTCCATGGGTCTTCCTGCAAACACAGGCGCCTCCAGCTTGTCTGCAATTCCATAAACCACGAGAACGTTCGCGTCGGGCAGAGCGATTTCTTGAACGAAAATGCCGGCACCAATGTGCAAATTGCGTCGTAACGCGGTTCGTTGTAAACCAACCACAAGACTCCCAGGTCCCACATGCCAACGACCGCAAAGTCGGGAATCGAGAACCAGACTGCCCGTGTCCACGGTGCCGGTGCCAACGAGCAAGCTATTGAACACCCTTGCCCCAGCCTCTACCCGAACATGCGCTTCATCGTGTACGGATCCGGAACGGGAGCTCACACGCTGACGCGTTGTGCTCTGGGGAAGTGCTGCGGACTCGTACGCTTCGCTAGTTGTCGACGCGGCCGAGTCCACACGAACTTGACGTGTCGCTGCCATGCCAGCGACTGCTTCGACGGCTTTGACGCCCTCGGCGACTTGTTTGCACCCATAGACCTGGAGGGCGTCAAGAAGGTCCGGGGGCGTGACTGTGTGCAATTGCAGGAGATCCCCTGGCGTGAGAGGCCAAAAAGCTACAGTCTCGGCTGCTTCGTCGTCTGCAACAACGACCTGAAACTTGCGTTTCCCATGGAGCTCCGAAAACACCGTCTGCCGAGCATCTGCCGACAGGCGATTGGAGCCGGACGAGGCGAACCCGTCGGCCGTGCAATTGCTCGTGAGGGCTTCAAAGACGTCCTGCACAACGTCAAGTTCGCTTTCGATGCCATGATCTTCCGCGAGACCGGCAATCTGCTCGCAGAGCTCGAAATTCATATAATACAAGAGGCAGGCACCATTGCCGGCATCTCGCGGTCCTTGCTCTGGTGTAATGAGACACTCGACTGATTTGTCGATTGGGTCATAGGCCGCACGAAATCGTCGTTGCGCTTCCTGTGGACGCAGTGCGTTTGATACAATCACAAATGCATCTGGCGAGGTTGGTGTCTTGACGTTAAGTTTGCTAAGAATGAGGCCATCGCACGGGCACAGCCAGAGGCCCGGACGAGCTTGCATGCTTCCGATGACGTCGACGAGAAGCTGCGCAACCGAGACAATATCCTCGCAGTCGGCGTGAGCGCTTTCGGAACCGTTCTTGTCGGCCTCTGCACGCATCAACGGTAGCGCGCTCATTGCTGAGGACCACGGCCTTGAGGCCTCCACGGACAGGACCAGGACGCGTTTCATTCGCGCGCTGCCGCGATCTGCGTTCGTTTGTCGAAGCCACCTTGTCGCAGCACGCAAGCCTCCGTTAAAAGCATGTCCTTGCGTCGTGCTTGTGCCACGCGCAGCCACCTCAAGGTGGCACGTGTATCTTCGGCGGGCCAGTTCTTGAAGACATGCCGTTGCAAGGGTTGCGGCAGGTTGATGATCATTGTTTTGCTCTTCGTGGTGCTTCTGGTCCTCGTTTTGCACCTCTTCCAGGTGCTGTTGAGCACTATGCTCCTCCACGATAAAGATGGCGTCCCACGCGCTCAGCGTGCGCTCCGAGGCCCACGTCGCGCGCCTCGCCGACCCGTGCCCGCTCGAGGTGCTCGACCTCACCGCCTCCGAGGCCGAGCCCGCGCTATCCGCAGCTTCGCGCGAATCTGTCGCGCCCATGCTACCACGCGTTCGGTGCCCCGCGGGTGCCGCGAGCCTCGCGGCCTCGGCGCCTCGGCGGCGGCGGGCCCGCGACCTCGCGCTGCTCGCACGGCGAACCTCGACGAGATCCTAGGCCAGCCTAGGCCTTGTGATGGAAAAGGTTTGCTCGCTTGCTTGCTTCGATCATCGTCATTGGCCCTGGTGGCACAGGATCTTATTGGAGCAAACGGTTTTACTTCGCTTGTTGAAAGTATAATTGGTGTAAAGCTCGTGGTTGTATCGTCAAGCGCTTCTACTGAAGTGCAGTGCAGTGCAGTGCAGCGCAGCGCAGCGCAAAGCAAAGCAAACCGATTGTTGAGACACTGTCGGAAAACGGAGCGAGGTAGGATGGAGTTGGAGTTGGAGATCGCGTCTGACGAGATGTCTCGGCAATCTTCAAGAGCGATGCTGACAAGGGCAGCACACCAATCTTTTCCTGTTCCTTTCAAGGTGTTGGCTGAGAGCAGAGCGTTGTATTTCTCAATTCTGCACCCGGTTGGTCTCATTTCTGAACTTGTCCAGCTTCATTTTCCCAAGCACTCCATCGCAGGCAGAGAAAGAACCTGGATGTCTCAGGATGTGTGAAAAGACGCAATAGTTGCGCTTGATCTTCGCAGATAGAGACTTTCGCTTATGCTCTGACCTACGAGACCTCGAAGAGTTTCCCGTGAAGCGAGGCGAAATACACGCTGCACCAGACGCATTCTGCATGCATCCGGCCCTTCCTTCTTGACCACAATCAACGACGCGCATGGCATGAAGTCCACATTCCTTGGTTTCCAAAATCAATCAATGCGGTGGTCGGCCTCTCGGCGCCTCCTCTCCCGCGCGCACCTCGTCGCCGGAGTCGCTTCCGCGTCGCCTCCCTCGATGCGACCGTTTGACCGACCTCCTCCCCTCCACGTTCCCAGCCTGCTGCCTGGCTTCCGCGCCGCCGGCCTCGCCCGCCTTTGCTCCCGGACCGGCGCAGCGCACCGTCCGCCGCGCGGGCGCCTCGAGCCGCGCCGCGCGGGGTCCCGCCGCGCCTCCTGTGATCGCTCCCTGCGGCTGGCCGCACATCCCGCGCAGCCTCGTCTGCTCCGCGTGCGCGCAAAATTTAACCTCTCCTCCGGCTAGCTTGGGGCAGCCGCTGGCCGCAGCCGCTGCCGCAGCCGCGGGCTCCAGCACCGGCAGGTGATCTCCGACCACCCCGACGGGAATGAATCGCCGCTCCGGCGCCTTTCTGGCTGCCGCAGCTGCAGTGCTGCTGCTGGTGCGGCCGGGCTTCGAGGATCCCAGCGTCCGGCAGACGCCGACGATGGCGACGTGATCAGCAAGGTCCAGACTTTCTTCCTTGGCGGCGATTGGGTTGCTTGTGATGATGACAGCGAGCTCGAGCTCGAGCTCGAGCAAGAGCACGCTCATTCTGCTTTATCACGTTCACGCTCAGCAGCCCTTATGCGCCGTAAAAATCCAGGCCGAGAAGGCGGGCCAGACTCTCTGCCCACCCCTATCCGCGCCCTGTGCTCTGAGTTTGTGTCCCTGCTAGAGGGGGGTACGAAGCGACTGTCGGCCTGCACCGCGGCGGGGGTTTCCCCGGCGGCACGCGCGTGCGAGCATACCTCCAACCCGCGCGCACGGAGAGAGAGAGATCAGGCAGGACCTCAATCAAGCCCGCCCGCGCGCAGCGAGCGCCCTCCGCCCCAGCCTGCGAGAGCAGACCTCCGCCCCGCCCCGGCGCGACGATCTCGTAGCGACGGCCGCCCCCGCGAGGGACGCGGCAAAGGAGAAAGTAAACGAGAAAGAAAAACTAACAGTGACCGCACGCGCGGCACGCGCACAAGCAAGCTTGTGCGCACACGAGGCGCGCGCCGCTTTCGTGCGTGCGTGCGTGCCCAGTCTGCTTGCGGAAGACAAAGCCGCCTCCTTCCCTCGCTCGCTCGCTTGAGCGGGATAGCTGAAGACCCGCGCCTCACCAAGGCGCGCAGGCAGCCAGGCAGCCAGGCAGCCAGACCTCGAACGAGCCCACGCGCGCGTACGGTCGCCCGCGCAGGCACGTCTGCACAAGCGCGCGTCGGCACTTGCGCACACGTACGAGGGAGACCGAACGCTAGACTGGCGCCATGTCTTATCGCGGCGCAAAGAGCGGCGTGGTCAACGACTTGGTCTTGCTCGACGGGTCGGGCGAGCAGGAGATCGTAGAGGCCCTGGCCGCGCGCCACCGCGCCGATGAGATCTACACGTACATTGGCGAGGTGCTCCTCGTTGTGAACCCCTACCGTCTCATCAGCGGACTCTATGGATCGAGCAAAATTCGCTCCTACGTCTCGAAAAAGCTCTACGAGAGACCTCCCCACGTCTACGGCATCGCAGAGATGGCGTACCGGTCCATGATGCTCAACACTTCCAACGAATGTGTCATCATCACCGGCGAGTCCGGCGCCGGCAAGACCGAGGCCAGCAAGACCGTCATGGAGTACGTGGCGGCCATGGCAAGCAAGAGCAAGCAGGTCCAGCACATCAAGGACGAGCTCCTCCAGACCAACCCTCTGCTGGAGGCCTTTGGTAACGCCAAGACCCGCCGCAACGACAACTCTTCGCGCTTCGGCAAGTACTTTGCCATCAACTTTCTCTATGGCGATCCCAGTGGAGGTTCCATCTCCACTTATTTGCTGGAAAAGACCCGCGTCACCCATCAGCAGGACGGCGAGCGCAACTTTCACATCTTTTACCAGCTGCTCTCCGACAGCCGGAGGCGCGGCGACTTCAAGCTCTCCGGCAGCCCGGGCGATTATAACTTTTTTGGCGACCCCGGCGCCGCCAAGGTGCGTAGCATCGACGATGCCAGGGACTTTAGCGAGACCACCCGCGCCATGGACTTTATTGGCATGGGCGGTGACGAGCAGAACGCCATCTTTGCCATTCTCGCCGCGATTCTCCACCTCGGCAACGTCGAATTCGAGTCCCGAGGCCGTGACGCTTCTGACATTGTCAACGCGCGCGCCGTCTCCGAGGCCGCCAGCCTCCTCGGCGTCAACGAACGTGACCTCAGCACGGCGCTTACCCACCGCACCGTAAAGTCCGGCACCGAGAGCGTGCGTACCAGTCTCAGCGCCGAGAAGGCTGCCTTTGCGCGCGACTCGCTCGCCAAGTCGCTCTACGGTCGCCTGTTCGACCACATTGTCGCTCGCTGCAACGAGACCATCCATACGGAGCAGTTTTCCACCTGCATCGGNCGTGTCATTGCCTTCAACGCCAAGGCCGTGCGCGTGCCTCTTCTTCTCGTCGTTGGAAGCAAGGGCCTCTACCTCTACGACCCGGACGGTCGCCAAACGGAGCACCACGCTGCTTTCAGCGAGGTCGACAGCCTCGCCTTTAACGAAAAGGAGGGATGGATTGCTGCCCTCTCCACGTACCCGGGCAAGCACCAGGAGGACCCCGAGGTCCAGGTCACGTACCTCATGGAGAACATTCACATCTCCGAGGTCCGCAACTGGGTCGAGGTGCTCAGCAACGTCGGCGTTGACCTTCCCCTCACCGCTTCCTCTTCGTACCCCATGGATGCTGTCGATGGTCCGGCCTACAAGGCCAACCTCAAGCTCGTTGGTTCCGGCGCTCTCAACCTTCCTGCCATTCGCAACGGAGGAGGTGCGCCTGCTGGGGGCTGCTGTGTCATTGCCTAAAGTTTCTCTCCTCTTCTGTCCCATTGACCTTTCTTTCTTACTTTCTTTCATCCGTGTTCATCTTCCGCAAGAGTTCGACCAATACTACACAGGTGAACATGGATGGTGTTCTTTAAAAGGAGTCATGCTTTCCTCTGTTGTTTGTTTGCTTGTTTGTTCGACTTTTTTTGTTTCTACACCTCGAAATCACGCTTACGCGATCGGGCCAAGCACTGTCCCAAGTATAGGATAAGCTAATGAGCTTTAATTCGCGCTATTATCGTCATGGCGACGAGATTGCGATTCCCAAAAGCATTTTTGATCAAACGTGGCTGGCGGCGCCTTCAATTTCAAATGATCTATTCCGACGAAAATAGGCCGGATTAACACGGAGTTCGCGAGTAAAGTGCCATCTGACCTCTCCTTGTTGCCAGAGGTTCTAGGCATCAGCCCTGTCCGGCTTTGCTTCGATCGGCGCGCGGCCGCGGCAGCGTGCGCGCGCCCCCGAGGGAGGACGCCGGCCGGAAGGGCGCGGGCGTGCGGGCCGTCCCTGCAAAGTTGCTTCGGCCCGGCAAAGACCTAATCAACAGCTAATCAGCAGCAAGCATCTTAGGGAACAAGCAGGCAGAACCGGGACCTGCGAGGCCCTCAGGCTGGGCGGGCGTGCGGGCCTTGCGGAGGCGTGGAGGGCGTGACAAGGCCATGGACGTGCTGCATGGACGGGGTAGAAGAGTTGGTTTGGCGCAAATGCATCGGAATGATCTTTGTTTATCGTTACGTCTGGGGTCAGCAAGTCGTCGAACCTCCGACCTCTGCTTCTTGAGGGCTTGCTTCATGTTGGCGAGCTTGGTCTTGAGCTGCTTGTCTTCCGGAGACGACGCCGGCTTGTCGCCTGGCATCGCGCTCCAGCCTGACTCGGTCTGGCCCCATTTCTCGCGGAAGAAGTGGAGGGCATCCATCGTGGTCAAGGACTGCTCGAGGGCTTCTTGGAGCGTTGCGACATAGCGCGGGTCCAGTCGGTGGCACTTCCGCTTGGGAGCACGCTCTGCTTGCATGCTGCTTTGCGTGCTGCTTTGCGTGCTGCTTTGCGTGCTGCTTTGCGTGCTGCTTTGCGTGCTGCTTTGCGTGCTGCTTTGCGTGCTGCTTTGCGTTGCTTGTTTATGGTCAGCGGATTGCCGAGCTCTTCGCATCTGTGCCCACTTGTTCATGATGGTCTTGTCCTGGAGGAACTTGCTTGGCTTCGGCCTTAACACACATTGGTTATCAACAAACAAAACATAAACTTACAGTTATAAAAAAAATATGAAAAACGAAAGAAAGAAAAGAGAAGGACAAGCTCGGCGTGTTTTAGAAGAGCCTGTCGAATTGAGACAGTTCCGCGTCAAATTCTTGCTGCTGATTGCAAGCCCGAGAAGATTCAAGATCAATGAGAAACACGCGACTGGAATCGTCCGGGACGACAAAGTTCCGCAGCGCAACATCCCCGTGCAAGAATCCGCGTACGTGCAACTGCTGAAGCGACCAGCGTGCATGTTTTTTTAGATTCGTGCGACGCTCTTTAGCGACGCACTCCAAATTGGTCCCGAGATCCACCGTGGCGACGACTTGCCAGCAGTTCGACTTGGGCCCGACGAAACCTCCGTACACAAGGGGCACGATAGCAACGCCTTGAAGAGCCTCCAACGCAGTGTACGATTCAGTCTCACGACATAAAGAGTCCGTGCGCGGCTCTTCGGAATCGCGAACAACGAGCGTTTTCATTATGATGCAGACGCCGTTCTGAAGCCGGAGACGCTTCACCGAAAAACGCTCCGACTCCGACACCACCGTGTAGTCTGCCGACCAAGGCAGTGGAAGAATGCTTCCAAATTCAGAAGCACTCAATGGCACACCGGTGCCGCTGTCCCACTTGGTCTGGGCGTCAGGCGCGTGTCTCTTCGAAGACGCATCACGCTGCCTTACTTGATACTCAGCGTGGATGCTCTTCACCCATTCATTTGCGCCATCGGACCTCGAAATCCACATGGCACGACCCCTCGCATGTTGCGAGCCGAGAAAGTCAGCCCACTTGTTCAACACAATCTGACCGAGTCCAGAGTCGTGGTCTCTGGGGAACTGTCCAACGCTATCATTGTCGTGCATAGCCATGAGAAGCATCTGCGTGTACGCCATGTTGACACTGTGCTCGCCGCTGTCCGTGCAGGAGAAAGCGTCAGTGATCTCAAGCGCCGGCGACTTCGGGCCGTCAGGGCGACGCAAGAACCACGTGAATTCTGTCGTGCTGAGCACGCCGTACTTGAGACCCATCACGACCATGTAGCCGTAGATTTGGGCGACTGGTTTGCGAACGGCTTCGCCGTAGGTCTCGTAGTAATAAGAGAGAAGCTCCCCTCGAACCGCGTTCGCCGGAACCGAGGCCGGTCTCAGAGGGAATGAGCGCGAGGCCTTGTGCTCGTGCACTAGGATAGGAGTGCCATTGGCAAACCATACCATGTCCGGACGTGAGTTGATGATGGTGGGCTGCTCCAACTCAACACAGACGTTGTCAGCTGAGCACAGGTCCTGGAAAATGTTATGTTCGAGTGCAGAAACGGACTTGGCCACAAACTGCGCCATGCATGTAGCTTCTCTCGCCTCCGCGCGGAACGAACGCCCAGAAAGCATTGTGCCGACAGACATGAAAATTCCTCCAAAATTCTCCTTGCAGAGGTCCACCGAGAAGTCGCCGCGGTCCCAGAGTGCTGGCTCGGCGTCGAGGAGCCATGTGCGCTGATTGTCAGCATACGACGAGGACGCAGCAATACCCGATGGTTGATCACATGCCGTGAAAAGAGGCCGCGCTAACGACGCAACGACAGTGAGCTCGTCATTCGTCATTTTCTTTGTGTAAGAATTGAGCTCATCAGCAGCCTTTTGTCTGTCACTATCGCTTGCAGATGGATTTCGAAGTATCGCAGACAGGCGGTCAATCTCAGGAGCGAGACTCGCCATGTGGCCTGCCTTGGCAGCACTTTCTCGTGCAACGAAGTCGCGGCCAGCATCTGAAATGGCATAATTAATAGCACGTTGCATACAATTTCGAACGTCGTCATGATTTCTGATGTAATTGTAGACGCAAGCGACCTCCGCATCGCTCAACGAGAGGAACTCGTCCATGGTGAGATTGACCAGGTCTTCCTCATGATCAGCCCAGAAAGACTCGTCCCTGAACTGGTAGGCGGGGTCGCGCAAAGGGCGTGATCTGCGCAGCCTTGCATGACTGACACTCACACTACTACTAGTAATACCCCCGAAGGCAACCGAGCTAGCACCTCTCGATCGCCGCGACATACGCGACCTCGGCCCTGTCCGCCGCTGCGACCTCGACCGCCGCTCCGACGACATCGACCCCCGCTGCGACATTGCCTCTGTCCGGGCGGGGAAAAGGGTTTTGCTTGCTCGCTTCGCTTGCTTGCTTGCTTGCTTGCTTACACAGCGCGAACGCGAGCGAGGGATGGGGAATGCAGGGAAGCACGGAGAGTGCACGTGACCAGCGACTCGTTAAATTCTAATTTTTTTTATTTTTTAGAAAAATAGGCCATCTATCTATTAAGTGTCCCCTCATTTGGGGGGGATTCTGGCGAGGCGTGCATCGCGCAGCGGATCCCAGACGCCTCCAGCCCACCAAGCGGCGCGGTGATAGTTAGCGTGGTCGTTGCGCACGAGCGCGACGAAGTCGTCGTTGAGGGCCTCTGGCAGGGTGTCTAGCAAACTGAATTTAAGATGCGCCACGGCGCTGCCGAGCGCTGGAGGAGCTCGCCCGGGCCCTGGGACCTCGCAGCCGGAATTTCGAGGGCTGAGACCGGCTGTAGGCCGCGCTAGGTTTGCACGAAGCCGTGCTCCATCTCATCATCTGCACGTGCAGAGGGCACCGAAAACAGCGGGGCTAACGGCGCAAACCCCTCGGGGCGTAAGCGTGGCGGCCAGCCAGGCAAATGGCACATCTTGCAGATGCCGCCAAGGGCGAAGCGTCACCGCGGAGCAGCCACCGAGGCAATCAAAGCTGTGCCGCTGCGGATGCGGGTTCCGACGCTGACGCTTGTCAAGATGTCGACGATGAGGATTCTCGCCTCATCAGGACCGTGGCGGATTTCATGGTAGCCTTTGAGCTTGGCGAGTCCTGCCTCAAGAAACTGCCCAGCGTGCATGATCGCAATCAAGGTCAGCTTCCGACGGACGACCCTCGCCTTCGTATAATGGTCAATAACATCGTGGCGGCCACCGTGCGCATGACGGAGCTCGTGTACCCTGGGGACCCAAGCATCCTGCGAAGGCTAGTCGGCGAGACGCTTACGGGCAGCACGGACAAGACCCGCAAGCTGCGCAACCTAATTGGGGCGACGACATCGATCATTCGAGTAGCCCCGAAAGGTTCTATCCAGGGCCGCACAGCGCGCGCTGTGCTCGTCAAGGGCGTCTCCACCAAAACGCTCGAGGAGCTCCTCAAAACGAAACGGAATACCCTGGGTAGATTGACGCATAAAAAGGCGCGCAAGAACTACCACGCTGGGCCACGGAGACAAGGATGAGTACGCGCTCGCAAACCTTTACGCAACGCATTCGCGCTCTCAAGGCTGGGCAAGGCGCCCCTCGCGTGGGCAGCAGTACGGTGCGAACTACGTCCACAAGTACAGCGAGCAAAATCGCCGCGCTCTTCAACGAAGGCGTTGTGGATTCTTCCGCCAAGAAGGGCCCAGCCCAGATGCGCGAACGTCTCATGGAGGCCGTGCCCAACGCGCGGTACTCCTAGCCGAGCGTCGCCGAGATTCAGACTCGCATCTCGGCATTCGTCATGGAGTCCAAAGGCAACACTTCCGGGATGGTCCAAGAGACGAGGAGGACGACCGGCAAGCGCAGTCGCAAAAGCAAAGTGCCAGACGAAGTCCAAAGATTCCTCGACGAGTGTGCGAGTGCCAACCCGAACATCAAGCCTCGGGACGTGGTCAAGGTCACTCGCGAGCGTTTCCCGGACCTGGTCGGCATCGACGGGGTCGCGCTTGACGTCGAACAGCTTAAGAGAGCTTTCCCTGCCGCCAAGAAGCGACAGCAGAGCTCGAACTAGTCCAGGGCCTAGGCCTACCCGCTAAAAGACCTCATCTCATCTCAACTCATCTCATCTCATTGCGAGCTTGAAACTTGTCTCCCGCGCTCCCTGCTTGCCGCAGAGGGCCCGGAAGACCGCCAGAAGGCTGCCCAGGCCTGCCTGGGCCCTGACGCCGAGTCTCGCGTCCTCATATCCAGTTTAGGCAACTTCGCCCAACCCCGCTTTTGAGCACCTCGTTCTCGATGACTACGCCGCCCCCGAGAGAGCAAGACCCGCCAGCGGTTCGCCCTCGTGTCCGCTGGCCGCTGCACGCCCGAGCAGTACAAAATTCCTCGCACAAGAATCGATGTTGCCTTAGGGTCCTTTGAGGCACTTAGTAGGTAGGCCTAGATGGCCTATTTTTAATAATAAAATAAAATTTAATTAATTTTTTTAATTAATTAACACGGAGTTCGCGAGTAAAGTGCCACCTGGCCTCTCCTTGTTGCCAGAGGTTCTGGGCATCAGACCCATCCGGCTTTGCCTCGATCGGCGCGCGGCCGCGGCAGCGTGCGCGCGACCCCGGGGGAGGACGCCGGCCGGGAGCGCGCGGGCGTGCGGGCCGTCCCTGCAAAGTTGCTTCGGCCCGGCAAACACCTAATCAGCAGCTAATCATCAGCAAGCATCATAGGGAACAAGCAGGCAGAACCGGGACCTGCGAGGCCCTGGGCGGGCGTGCGGGCCTTGCGGAGGCGTGGAGGGCGTGACAAGGCCATGGACGTACTGCATGGACGGGGTAGAAGAGTTAGATTAGCGCAAATGCATCGGAATGATCTTTGTTTATCGTTACGTCTGGGGTCAGCAAGTCGTCAAACCTCCGACCTCTGCTTCTTGAGGGCATGCTTCATGTTGGCGAGCTTGGTCTTGAGCTGCTTGTCGTCCGGAAACGACGCCGGCTTGTCGCCTGGCATCGCGCTCCAGTCTGCCTCGGTCTGGTCCCACTTCTCGCGGAAGAAGTGGAGGGCATCCATCGTGGTCAAGGACTGCTCGAGGGCTTCTTGGAGCGTTGCGA